>JAJSOF020000009.1:153348826-153381326 GCA_025594305.2 Periplaneta americana | reverse complement strand
AACTATGTGACATTACGAAAAACAAGAATTGGAAAAACGAGTATTAGACGCACGTTTGTATCGTAACAAAAGATATATGTATTATTGAAATAGGACAGGTCACATACTTTGAAAGGAAGAAACATGTTTTGAGTATAACATTTTTTACAAATGTTTTTAAAGTAATTGTTTTGGAACGGAATTTTGAAAATAACGTCAATGTTTTGGAAGTAATGCGTTTAAAAATGTATTTTTAATGTAACAGTTGTGGAAAAATACGTTGAAAGCTCGAAAAATAGTTGAAAAATGACCTGTTTTACAGAATATTTGTGAAATATTTGTTCACAAGTTATAGTTTTTAAAATGACGTAAATATCTTCTACATGATATCACAAGCAACTATTTTTAAAATAATTTCTATGAAAGAAAATGTTTACAGTGTACACAAACACTTACAAACAATCTTTGAAAACAATGCGTATGAACAAATATCTTTCAACAATATTCCTACAAAATATTTCTTCAATAATTCATTCCAAATAATATTTCTTAAAATATTACTTGAAAAAACATTATTTTACAAATATTTTGTAAAAATATCACTTTCAAAGTTTAAAAATATTCTTTCATACACATTCTTTTCAACTATTGCTCTTTAAATACTTCTCTATGTACACTTTAAACATATTCTTTGATAGAAATCATTTTAAAAATACGCCTTACTGACATCATTGCAAAAATATTTCTCATTTCAAAAACTATTACTTCTAAACAATTATTTCACAAATATTCTTTAAAACATGTCATTTTCTAACTATTTTTCGAGCTTTAAACGTATTTTTCCACAACTGTTACATTAAAAATAGATTTTTAAACGCACTACTTCAAAAACATTTACGCTATTTTCAAAATTCCGTTCCAAAACAATTACTTTAAAAACATTTGTAAAAAATGTTATACTCAAAACATTTTTTCTTCCTTTCAAAGCATTTGACCTGTCCTATTTCAATAATACATATATCTTTTATTACGATACAAACGTGCGTCTAATACTCGTTTTTCCAATTCTTGATTTTGGTAACTTCACATAATTGTTTTTTTTTTTTTCCTCATGTTTTTCCACTTCTAGGACTCTTTTTACACTCTACTACATCTTACAGCAGTACAATTTTCGAAATATTCAACACTTCTTTCCCTCAATTCCTCTATCTTGCAGGATAATGACAATTATTATGTGTAAAACACTGTAATTCTGCTTAAACAAACATTTTTCTCTTCCTTAAATCTTTTTTTCATTTAAATATTTCTTCACTTATTAAAAAATCCGTTACATTACTACAAAATCTCTTCAATCATTTAAAAACTCTTCAATTGTTTAAAACCCTGCTATATTATCTAAAAATCTCTTTCACTTTTTTATCTCTTACACTTTTTACAAATCTCTTAAATTACTTCAAAATCTCTTACATTGTTCAAAAATTTCTTACATTATTCACAAATCTGTCCAATTGTTTAAAACCCTGTTCAAGTTTTTAAAATTTCCTTCAACTATTTCAAAATTTCTCAATTACTCAAATACCCGTGCATATATTTAAATACTCCCTTTATTATTTTAATACCTCTTCTATTACTTCACCATTTCTGCAATTACTCTACCATTTCCTTTATTATTTCAATATTTTTCCCAATTATTTACAAATTTCTTCAATTTTTTTTTCTTTTTTATTCGTGTAATCATTTAAACATTTCTTCATTTATTTCACTATTTCTTCATTCATTTATTTATTTTTATTTATTTCTTCATTCATTTATTTATTTATTTATTATTTATTTATTTATTTATTTATTTATTTATTTATTTATTTATTTATTTATTTATTTATTTATTTTTTTTCTGCAATTATTTCAATTTTTCTGCAATTTTTTTTTTTTTAATTTTCTGCCATTATTTCAATTTCTTGCATTTTTTTCAAATTTTCTGGCATTATTTCAATTTTTCTGCGATTATTTCAATTTTTTTGCATATTTTTTTCAATTTTTCTGCAATTACTTCAATTTTTCTGCAATTTTTTTTTTTTCTTCTTATTTCAATTTTCTGCAATTACTTTTTTTTCTGCAATTTTTTTTTTTTTTCTTCAAATTTTCTGACATTATTTCAATTTTTGCATTTTTTTTTTCTTCAAATTTTCTGGCATTATTTCAATTTTTTGCATTTTTCAAATTTTCTTGCATTATTTCATTTTTCAATTTTTCTGCAATTTTTCTCACTTCAATTTTTCTGCAATTACTTCAATTTTTCTGCAATTCTTTTTTTTTTCTTTTCAAATTTTCTGGCATTATTTCAATTTTTCTGCAATTTTTTTTTTCAATTTTTTTTTCTGCATTATTTCAATTTTCCAATTTTTTTTATTTCAAATTTTCTGGCATTATTTCAATTTTTTGCATTTTTTTTTCCTCTCAAATTTTCTGCATTATTTCAATTTTTGCATTACTTCAATTTTTCTGCAATTTCAATTTTTTCTTTTTTCTCAAAATTTCTGGCATTATTTCAATTTTTTTACATTTTTTTTCTCTCAAATTTTCTGGCATTATTTCAATTTTTTTCCATTTTTTTCTCTCAAATTTTCTGGCATTATTTCAATTTTTTTGCATTTTTTTTTTTCTCAAATTTTCTGGCATTATTTCAATTTTTTTTTTTTCTCTCAAATTTTCTGGCATTATTTCAATTTTTTTGCATTTTTTTTTTTCTAGCATTATTTCAATTTTTTTTTGCTCCCAAATTTTCTTTATTTCAATTTTTTTGCATTTTTTTTTCTCAAATTTTCTGGCATTATTTCAATTTTTTTGCATTTTTTCTCCCAAATTTTCTGGCATTATTTCAATTTTTTGCCTTTTTTCTCAAATTTCCTGGCATTATTTCAATTTTTTTGCCTTTTTTTTTCCTCAAATTTTCTGGCATTATTTCAATTTTTTTTTTTTCCTCTCAAATTTTCTAGCATTTTTTCCTCTCAAATTTTCTGGCATTATTTCCATTTTTTTTTCCTCTCAAATTTTCTGGCATTATTTCAATTTTTTTGCATTTTTTTTTTTTCCTCAAATTTCCTAGCATTATTTCAATTTTTTTGCATTTTTTTTTCTCCCAAATTGTCTGGCATTATTTCAATTTTTTTCCATTTTTTTTTTTTTTCTCTCAAATTTTCTGGCATTATTTCAATTTTTTTGCATTTTTTTCTCTCTCAAATTTTCTGGCATTATTTCAATTTTTTTGCATTTTTTTCAAATTTTCTCATTATTTCAAATTTTTTTTTATCCTCTCAAATTTTCTGGCATTATTTCAATTTTTTTTCTGCCTTTTTTTTTCTCAAATTTCTGGCATTATTTCAATTTTTTTGCATTTTTTTCCTCTCAAATTTTCTGGCATTATTTCCATTTTTTTTTCCTCTCAAATTTTCTCATTTTTTTCTCTCATTTCAATTTTTTTGCATTTTTTTTTTTCCTCAAATTTCCTAGCATTATTTCAATTTTTTTGCATTTTTTTTTTCTCCCAAATTGTCTAGCATTATTTCAATTTTTTTGCATTTTTTCTCCTTTTTTTCTCAAATTTTCTGGCATTATTTCAATTTTTTTCCATTTTTTTTTCTCCTCTCAAATTTTCTGGCATTATTTCAATTTTTTTGCCTTTTTTTTCTATTTCAAATTTTCTGGCATTATTTCAAAATTTTTTTTTTCAATTTTTGCCTTTTTTCCTCAAATTTTCTTCATTATTTCAATTTTTTTGCATTTTTTTTTCTCCTCTCAAATTTTCTAGCATTATTTCAATTTTTTTGCATTTTTTTTTTTTTTCTCAAATTTTCTTATTTCATTATTTCAATTTTTTTATTTCATTTTTTTTTCCTCAAATTTCTTTTTTTGCATTATTTCAATTTTTTTGCATTTTTTTCTCCCAAATTTCTGGCATTATTTCAATTTTTTTGCATTTTTTTTTTTTTCCTCTCAAATTTTCTGGCATTATTTCAATTTTTTTTTTTTTTTCCTCTCAAATTTTCTGGCATTATTTCAATTTTTTGCCTTTTTTTTCTCTCAAATTTTCTGGCATTATTTCAATTTTTTTTCATTTTTTTTTTCTCAAATTTCTGCATTATTTCAATTTTTGCATTTTTTTTTTTGCTCTCAAATTTTCTATTATTTCATTTTTTCATTTTTTTTTCCTCTCAAATTTTCTGGCATTATTTCAATTTTTTTTTCCTTTTTTTTTTTTCTGGCATTATTTCAAATTTTCTTTTCTCGCATTATTTCAATTTTTTTGCATTTTTTTTCTCCTCAAATTTTCTGGCATTATTTCAATTTTTTTTCTGCTTTTTTTCATTATTTCAATTTTTTTTTTTTCCCTCAAATTTTCTGGCATTATTTCAATTTTTTTGCATTTTTTTTTTTTGCATTTTTCAAATTTTCTGCATTATTTCAATTTTTTGCATTTTTTTTTCTCAAATTTTCTTTTTCATTATTTCAATTTTTTGCATTTTTTTTTTCTGCTCTCAAATTTTCTGGCATTATTTCAATTTTTTTGCATTTTTTTCTCTCTCAAATTTTCTGGCATTATTTCAATTTTTTTGCCTTTTTTTTCCTCAAATTTTCTGGCATTATTTTTTTGCATTTTTTTTTTTCCCAAATTTTTGCATTTTTTTTTTCTCTCAAATTTTCTGGCATTATTTCAATTTTTTTGCATTTTTTTCTTCAAATTTTCTTTTTCAATTTTTTTTTTTTCCAAATTTTCTCAAATTTTCTGGCATTATTTCAAATTCTACATTATTTCAATTTTTTGCATTTTTTTTTTTTGGATTTACCTCAAATTTTCTGGCATTATTTCAATTTTTTTGCATTTTTTTTTTTTCTAGCATTATTTCAATTTTTTTGCATTTTTTTCTTATTTCAAATTTTCTACATTATTTCAATTTTTTTCTGCATTTTTTTTTCTCAAATTTTCTGGCATTATTTCAATTTTTTTGCATGGCATTATTTCAATTTTTCATTTTTTTTTTCAAATTTTCTGGCATTATTTCAATTTTTGCCTGCTCTAATTTTTTGGCATTATTTCAATTTTTGCAATTTTTCTCAAATTTTCTCGCATTATTTCAATTTTTTGCATTTTTTTTTCTCAAATTTTCTGCATTATTTCCATTTTTTTTTTTTTCTCAAATTTTCTGGCATTATTTCAATTTTTTTGCATTTTTTTTTTTCAAATTTCTGCATTATTTCAATTTTTGGCATTTTCATTTCATTTTTTTTTTCTCGATTATTTCAAATTGTCTGCATTATTTCAATTTTTGCATTTTTTTTTTTTCCCTCTCAAATTTTCTGATTATTTCAATTTTTTCATTTTTTGGCATTATTTCAAATTTTCTGCCATTATTTCAATTTTTGCATTTTTTTTTTCTCGCATTAAATTTTTTGGCATTATTTCAATTTTCTACGATTATTTCAATTTTTTTTCTGCAATTTTCTTTTCAACTTTTTTGGATTTACTTCAATTTTTCTGCAATTTTTTTTTCAAATTTTCTTCAATTATTTCAATTTTTCTGCATATTTTTTTTCCCAATTTTCTGGCATTATTTCAAATTTTCTGGCATTATTTCAATTTTTTTTCAAATTTTCTGCATTTTTTTATTTCATTCTCTCAATTTTTCTGCAATTTTTTTTTTCAATTTTTCTCATTTTTTCCTCAAATTTTCTGGCATTATTTCATTTTTTTCAAATTTTTATTTCAATTTTTTTGCATTTTTTTTTTCTCCCAAATTGTCTCTGGCATTATTTCAATTTTTTTCCAATTTTTTTTTTCCTCTCAAATTTTCTGGCATTATTTCAATTTTTTCCATTTTTTTTTTCCTCTAATTTTCTGCCATTATTTCAATTTTTTGCATTTTTTCTCAAATTTTCTCGCATTATATCAATTTTTTTGCATTTTTCTGCATTTTTCATTATTTCAATTTTTCTGCATTTTTGGCATTATTTCAATTTTCTACGATTATTTCAATTTTTTTTTTTCTTTTCAATTTTCTTTTCAATTTTTCTGCTGGTTTTATTTTCACATTTTTCAATTTTTCTGCAATTTTTTTCCCAATTTTTTTTTTTCAATTTTCTGGCATTTTTCTTTTTTGCAATTTTTTTCTTTCAATTTCATTTTTTTTTTTCTCTCATTTTTTTTTTTTTTGCATTTTTTTTTTTTGGAATTATTTCAATTTTTCTTTTTTTTTCTCCCAAATTGTCGATTATTTCAATTTTTTTCATTTTCTGGCATTATTTTTTTTTTTTTTTTCTTATTTCAATTTTTTTTTTTCAAATTTTCTGCGCATTATTTCAATTTTTTTTTGCATTTTTTTTCAATTTTTCAATTTTTTCAAATTTTCTGATTATTTCAATTTTTCTGCATTTTTTTTTCAATTTTTCTGGAATTATTTCTGCGATTATTTCAATTTTTTTCTGCATTTTTCAATTTTTTATTTCTGGATTTACTCAATTTTCTGCAATTTTCCAATTTTCTGCATTTTTCAATTTTTCTGCATTTTTTTTCCAATTTCTGGCATTTTTTTCTGGCATTATTTCAATTTTTTTGCATTTTTTTCTTTTTTCTCTTTTTTCAAATTTTTCAATTTTTCTGCAATTTTTCTGCGATTATTTCAATTTTTTTTCAGATTTTTTTTTTTCAAATTTTCTGCATTATTTCAATTTTTCCATTTTTTCTGCCATTATTTCAATTTTTCCATTTTTTTTTTTCTAATTTTCTGCCATTTTTCAATTTTTTGCATTATTTCAATTTTCTGCATTTTTTGATTATTTCAATTTCAATTTTTTTCTGCAATTTTTTTTTTCAACTTTTTTGGATTTTTTCTGGATTTTTTTACTTTTCTTCAATTTTTCAATTTTTCTGCAATTTTTTTCTTTTCTTTTTTCAAATTTTCTGCCATTATTTCAATTTTTCTTTTTTCCTCTCCAATTTTCTGATTTTTCTTTTTTTTTTCAATTTTCTGGCATTATTTCAATTTTTGCATTTTTTTTTTTCAAATTTCATTATTTCAATTTTTCTGCATTTTTTATTTCAAATTGTCTCCCATTATTTCAATTTTTTTTTTTTTCTGCAATTTTCTTTTCAAATTTTCTGCGATTATTTCAATTTTTCTCCATTTCTTTTTCTAATTTTCTGGCATTTTTTTTTTTTTTTTTTCACATTTTTTCTCCTTTTTTTTTTTCTGGCATTATTTCTAATTTTCTTTTCAATTTTCTGCTTTTTTTTCAATTATTTTCTGGCATTTTCTGGCATTATTTCAATTTTTTGCATTATTTCAATTTTTTTTTTTCTGCATTTTTTTATTTCAACTTTTTTTGGATTTTTCTTCCATTTTCTGCAATTCTTTTTCTTTTTCAAATTTTCTGCATTATTTCAATTTTTCTGCATTTTTTTTTTCCCAATTTTCTGGCTTATTTCAATTTTTGCATATTTTTTTTTCTCAATTTTCTGGCATTATTTCAATTTTTCTCCTTTTTTTTCCAATTTTTCTCGCATTATTTCAAATTTTCTGACATTATTACAATTTTTCTCCCATTATTTCCATTTTTTTTTCAAGTTTTCTGCATTTAATTCAATTTTTCTGCAATTTTTCTTTTTCAAATTTTCTGCAATTATTTCAATTTTTCTCTTTTTTTTCAAATTTTCTGACATTATTTCCAATTTTCTGACATTATTTCAATTTTTCTGCGATTATTTCAATTTTTTTTTTTTCTTTCTGCAATTTTTTTTTTTTTTTTCAATTTTCTGGTTTTTCAATTTCACTCTTTTTTCTTTTTCTGCAATTTCAATTTTTCTGCAATTTTTTTTTCATATTTTCTGCAATTATTTCAATTCTTCTTTTTCTGCTATTTCTTTTTCAATATTTCTGGAATTATCTCAATTTTTCTACGATTATTTCAATTTTTTTTTCTTTTTTTGCAATTTTTTTTTTTCAATATTTCTGATATTATTTCAATCCATCAGCGATTATTTCAACTTTTCTGCAATTTTTTTTTTTCAATTTTTCTGGAATTATTTCAATTTTTCTGCGATTATTTCAATTTTTTTTTTTCAATTTTTCTGGAATTGTTTCAATTTTTTTCTCTACATTTGTGGAATTATTTTTTCTGGTATTATTTCAATATTTCTGCAATTGTTTCCATTTTTCCACGATTTTCTGCAATTTCATTTCTTTTTTTTTCAATTTTCTGCATTTTTTCAATTTTCTGGAATTTTTCATTTTTTTTTTTCAATATTTCTGATTATTATTTCAATTTTTCTATCAGCGATTATTTCAACTTTTCTGCATTATTTTTTTCTGCAATTATTTCAATTATTTTTTCTGCAATTTTTTTTTCAGCGATTATTTCAATTTTCCCTCCCCCAATTATTTCTGGTATTTTTTTCTGCATTTTCAATTTTTTTCATTTCTGGAATTCTTTTTTGCAATTTTTTTCTATTTTTTTTTATGGATTTCAATTTTTCTATTTCTGGTTTTTTCAATATTTCTGGCATTATTTCATTTTCATTTTTTTTCCATTCTGCATTTATTTTCTTTTCAATTTTTTCTTTCAATTTTTCAATTATTTCAATTTTTCTGATTATTTTTTTTCCAATCTGCTATTTTTTTCATTTATATAATTTTTTTTTTTTTTGCTATTTTTTTTCTTTTCCAATATTTCTCTAATTGCTTCAATTTTTCTGCGATTATTTCTATTTTCTGAATTTTTTCAATGCAATTTTTTTTTCTTATTTCTTTTCCAATATTTGTGGATTATTTCATTTTCAATTATTTCAATTATTTCAACTTTTCTGCAATTTTCAATTTTTCTGCTTATTTTTTTTTCTGCGATTTTTTCAATTTTTTTCCATTTTTCTCCATTATTTCAATATTTCTTTTCCACAATTTTTTTCTCCATTTTTCTATTTCTGGTATTTTAATTAATTCAATATTTCTGGTATTATTTCAATATTTCTGCAATCATTTCAATTTTTTTTGCTTTTTTTTTCCATATTTGTCCAATTATTTCAATTTCTCTGCGATTATTTCAATTTTTTGCAATTTTTTTTTTTCATTTTCTGAATTTATTTCAATATTTCTGGAATTATTTCAATTTTTCTACTATTTTTTTTTTTCCAATATTTGTGGAATTATCTCAATTTTTCTACGATTATTTCAATTTTTTTGCGATTTTTTTTTTTTTCCATTTTTTCAATATTTCTGATATTATCTCATTCTATCAGCGATTATTTCAACTTTTCTGCAACTTTTTTTTTTTTCGCTTTTTCTGGAATTATTTCAATTTTTCTGCGATTTTTTCAATTTTTTTTTTCCCATATTTCTGCTATTATTTCAATATTTCTGGAATTGTTTCAATTTTTTTTTTTCTCTATATTTGTGCAATTAATTCAATATTTCTGGTAATATTTCAATATTTCTGCAATCATTTCAATTTTTTTTTTCTGCTATTTTTTTTTTCCAATATTTTTTTTTCCAATTTTTGCAATTTTTCTGCATTTTCAATTTTTCTGCATTATTTCAATTTTTTTTTTTTCCATTTTTTCTGAATTTATTTCAATATTTCTCTGGAATTATTTCAATTTTTCTACTATTTTTTTTCCAATATTTGTGGAATTATCTCAATTTTTCTACGATTATTTCAATTTTTTTGCGATTTTTTTTTTTCCAATATTTCTGATATTATCTCATTCTATCAGCGATTATTTCAACTTTTCTGCAACTTTTTTTTTTTCTTTTTCTCCAATTATTTCAATTTTTCTGCGATTTCATTTTTTCTGGAATTGTTTCAAATTTTTTTTTCCAATTTTCTGGATTTCATTTTCTGCAATTATTTCAATATTTTTCTTTTCTGCGAATTATTTCATTTTTTTTTCTGCATTTTTTTCAATATTTCTGCAATTATTTCAATTTTCTTATTTCAATTTTCTGGAATTATCATTTTCTGCGATTTTTTTTTGCTCTATATTTTTTTTGCATTTTTCTGCATTTTTTTTCTCTGCTATTATTTCAATTTTCTGGAATTTTTTTTTCTTTTTTCTGCAATTTTGTTTCAATATTTCTGGTAATTATTTCTGCATTTTTTTCTGCTTATTTTTTTTTTCAATTTTCTAATTATTTCAATGGAATTATTTCAATTTTTCTACGATTATTTCAATTTTTTTTTTTCTGCAATTTTTTTTTCAATATTTTTCTGATATTATCTCATTCTATCAGCGATTATTTCAACTTTTTTTTCTGCAATTTTTTTTTTCTTTTTTTTTCACTTTTCTGGAATTATTTCAATTTTTTTCTGCGATTTTTCCATTTTTTTCCAATTATTTCAATTTTTCTGGAATTGCTTCAATTTTTCTCCATTTTTTTTCTCTATATTTGTGCAATTAATTCAATATTTCTGGTAATATTTCAATATTTCTGGAAATGTTTCAATTTTTCTGCGATTATTTCAATTTTTTTTTCTCTATATTTGTGGAATTATTTCAATATTTTCCAATATTTTTCAATTTTCTGCAATTATTTCAATTTTTTTGCATTTTTTTTTTCTATTTTTTGAATTATTATTTCAATTTTTTCTGATTATTTCAATTTTTCTCAACATTTTCTCTAATTTTTTTTTTCTAATATTTGTGAAATTATTTCCATTTTTCTACGATTATTCCAATTTTTTTGCGTTTCTTTTCCCCAATATTTCTCGAATTATTTCAACCTATCAGCAATTATCTCAACTTTCTGCAATTTTTTTTTTTTTTTTTCAATTTTGTGCAATTATTTCAATTTTCTGGAATTATTTCAATTTTTCTGCATTTTTTTTCTCATTTTTTTTTTTTTTCTACGATTATTTCCTATATTTCTGCTCATTATTTCAATTTTCTGGAATTATTTCAATTTTTCTGTTTTTTCAATATTTTTGCTTTTTTTCCATTTTTTTCAATTTTCTGGAATTTCCATTTTTTTTTTTCTTATTTGTGCAATTAATTCAATTTTCTGTAATTTTCAATTTTCTGGAAATTTTTCCAATTTTCTTTATTTCAATTTTTTTTTTCTTTTTTTTCTATTTTCTGGAATTATTTTTCTATTTGTGGATTATTATTTCAATTTTCTGCAATTATTTCAATTTTTTTTTGCATTTTTTTCCATTTTTTTTTCCATTTTGTGAAATTTTTTCAATTTTCTCCATTTTCTGATTACTGCAACATTTTCTGTAATTTTTTTTTTTTTTTTTCCAATATTTTCTGAAATTATTTCAATTTTTCATTTTTCAATATTTTTTTTTTTTTCCAATTTTTCAATTTTTTCTGCAATTTTTCTTTTCCCAATTTTTTTTGGATTTTTCATTTCCATTTTTCTGAATTTTTTTTTCTGCTATTTTTTTCTGCATTTTTTTGCAATTATTTCAATTTTTCTGCATTTTTTCAATTTTTTTTTTTTTCAATTTTCTTTTATTTCAATATTGCTGGAATTATTTCAATTTTTCTGCAATTTTTTTTTTTTATATTTCTGCAATTATTACAATTTTTTTTTTCTGCCATTATTTCAATCCTATTTCTGGAAATATTTCAATTTTTTCTATTTCAATCTTTTTCTGCAATTATTTTTTTTTCTTTTTTTCCAATATTTCAACATTTGTGGAATTATTTCAATTTTTCTGCACATTTCTTTTTCCAATATCTGTGGAATTATTTCAATTTTTCTAGAACTTTTTTTTTTCTTTTTCAAATTTTTTCTCCGATTATTTCAGTTTTTTCTGCACAATTTTTTTTTTTTTTTTTTCAATTTTCTTTATTTCCATTTTTCTACATTTTTTTTTCAAATATTTGTGGAATTATTTCAAATTTTCTGCGATTATTTCTATATCTCTGCAATTTTTTTTTTTTTTATATCTCCTACAATTATTTCAATTTTTCTGCGATTATTTCCATTTTTTCTGCAATTTTTCTTTTCCAATATTTGTGGAATTATTTCAAATTTTCTGCAATTTTTTTTTCTTCAATATTTGTGGAATTATTTTAATTTTTCTACAATTTTTTTTTTCAATTATTTGTGGAATTATTTCAAATTTTCTGCCATTATTTCTGTATCTCTGCAATTTTTTTTTCTTTCTTTTTCTACTTTCAATATTTTGTGGAATTATTATTTCTATATTTCTGCAATTTTATTTTTTTCAATATTTCAATTTTCAATGGAATTATTTCCATTTTTTTTTCCGTTTATTTCACTTTTTCTGCACTTTTTTTTTCAATATTTATGGAATTATTTCAAATTTTCTGCAATTTTTTTTTTTCAATATTTGTGGAATTATTTCAATTTTTTTCTACAATTTTTTTTTCTAATATTCGTGGAATTATTTCAAATTTTCTGCGATTATTTCTGTATCTCTGCATTATTTTTTTTTTTCAGTATTTCTGGAATTATTTCTATATTTCTGCAATATTTATTTTTTCAATATTTGTGGAATTATTTCAATTTTTCTGCCATTATTTCTATATCATCTCTGCAATTTTTTTCCCAATATCTGTACAATTATTTCAATTTTTCTGCGATTATTTCCATTTTTCTGCAATTTTTTTTTTCCAATATTGTGGAATTATTTTTCAAATTTCTTTTTCCCTCCGATCTGCAATTTTTTTTTTTTTATATTTGTGGTATTATTTCAATTTTTCTACAATTTTTTTTTTCTAATATTTGTGGAAGTATTTCAAATTTTCTGCGATTATTTCTATATTTCTGCAATTTTTTTTTCCCCCCCAATTCTGTACAATTATTTCAATTTTTTTTCTGCGATTATTTCCATTTTTCTGCAATTTTTTTTTTCCAATATTGTGGAATTATTTCAAATTTTCTGCAATTTTTTTTTTCAATATTTGTGGAATTATTTCAATTTTTCTGCCATTATTTCAATTTTTCTGCGATTATTTCAATTTTTCTACAATTTTTTTTTTTCAAATATTTGTGGAATTATTTCAAATTTTCTGCGATTATTTCTGTATCTCTGCATATTTTTTTCCAGTTATTTATGGAATTATTTCTATATTTCTGCAATATTTCTTTTTCAATATTTGTGGAATTATTTCAATTTTTTTTTTTCAGATTATTTCACTTTTTCTGCACATTTTTTTCCAATATTTGTGGAATTATTTCAATTTTTCTGCGATTATTTCACTTTTTCTGCACATTCTTTTTTTCAATATCTGTGCAATTATTTCAATTTCTCTGCGATTATTTCAATTTTTTTTTTTTCACATATTTGTGGAATTATTTAAATTTTCTGGGATTATTTCTATTTTTTTTTTTTTATTTGTGGAATTTTCAATTTTTCTATTATTTCTTTCAATTTTATTTCTTTTTCAATTTTTCTACAATTCTTTTTTTCAAATTTTGTGGAATTATTTCTTTTCTGAATTATTTCAATTTTTCTGCAATTATTTCAATTTTTTTCTCCGATTATTTCTTTCAAATTTTTTTTTTCAATTTCTTTATTTCTAATTATTTTTCAATATTTTCTGCAATTATTTCAATTTTTCTTTCTTTTTTTTTTTTCAATATTTGTGGAATTATTTTTTTTCTGCAATTATTTCTTTCATTCTGCAATTTTTTTTTCTATTTGCAATTATTTCATTTTTTTTTTTTTTTTTTCAAATATTTTTTTTTCAAATTTTCTGCTCTATTTCTGCAATTTTTTTTTTTTTCAATTTTTCTGGAATTATTATTTCTGCAATTTTTTTCATTTTTCTGCAATTTTTTTTTTCAATATTTGTCAATTATTTCAATTTTCTGCGATTATTTCTGTTTTTCTGCATTTTTTTCAATATTTCTGCAATTATTTCTATTTTCTGCAATTTTTTTTTTTTTGGAATCCTTTCAATTTTTCTGCAATTTTCCAATTTTTCTATATTTCAATTTTTCTGCATTTTTTTCAATTTTTTTTATTTATTTATTTCAATTTCTCTTCATTTTTTTCCGATTTTTTTTTCACATTTTTTGCGAATTATTTCTTTTCTGCATTATTTCAATATTTCTGCAATTTTTTTTTCATTATCTCAATATTTTTTCCATTTTTTTTTTCTATCAATTTTTTTTTTTTTCAATTTTTCTTTTATTTGTGGAATTATTTCAAATTTTCTGCGATTATTTTAATATTTGTGGAATTATTTCAATCTGCCATTATTTTCTTTTTCTACATATTTTTCAATTATTTTCTATATTTCTTTTTTTTTTTCAATATTTATGGAATTATTTCAATTTCTTTTTTTTTGATTATTTCACTTTTTCTGCACATTTTTTCAATATTTCTCTCTGTTATTTCAATTTTTTTTTCAATTATTTTTAAATTTTCAATTTTTCTCTGCACAATATCTGTTATTTCAATTTTTCTACAATTCTTTTTTTCAAATATTTGTGGAATTATTTCAAATTTTCTGCGATTATTTCTGTATCTCTGCATTTTTTCTTTCCCCATATTTCTGCATTATTTGTATTTATTTCAATTTTTTTTTCCGATTTTTCATTTCTGTCGATTATTTCAAATTTTTTTATATCTCTGCCTTTCCCCCATTATTTCAATTATTTCTTCTGCAATTTTTTTTTCTCTGCAATAATTTTGTATTTCAAATTTGCGATTATTTCTATATTTCTGCAATTTTTTTTTTCAATATTTGTGGAATTATTTCAATTTTTCTGCCATTATTTCAATTTTTCTACAATTATTTCAATATGTCTGCATTTTTTTTTCCAATATTTGTGGAATTATTTCATTTTTTTTCTGCAGCTATTTCAATATTTCTCCAATTATTTCAATATCTCTGCAATATTTATTTCAATATTTCTCGAACTATTTCTGTTTCTTTTTTTGCAGTTATTTCACTTTTTCTGCAATTATTTCAATATTTGTGGAATTATTTCAATTTTTCTGCAGTTATTTCAATTTGTCTGCAATTATTTTCATATTTCTCCCATTATTTAAATATTTCTTCAATTATTTAAATATTTATTTTATTATTCAAATATGTCTGCAATTATGTAAATATTTCTCCAAACATTTCAATATTCATTTCGTTATTCTAATATTTCTGCAATTACTTCAATATTTCTCAAATTATTTAATTTTTCATTCTTTTTCTGAATTTATTCAATATTTCTTCCATTATTTAAACATTTTTCAATTAATAAAATATTTCTCTAATTAATACATCTCAACTATGTAAATATTTCTTCAATTATTCCTTCAAATGTATTTAAATATCTATTCATTGATTATTGATTTCAAGATTTATTTTATTTAATTATTTCATTATTTAATATACTTATATATTTCATATTTCTTCATATTATATTATATATTATACACACAATTATTTAAAAAATATCTTCTATTATCTAATATTTTTATCCATTACTTTAATATACCTTCATTTTTATCTTTATTTATTTATTTATTTATTTATTTTTATTTTTTATTTATTTATTTATTTCATTTGTGATAAATAAGTTTTTTAAATCGTCAAAACATTTTCTTCACATAGCAGAAAGACAGTGTTTACACATAGTGATTTCCATTATTGCACAAGATATAGTAATCCAGGAAACACGTGTTCAAAATTTCAATGCTGTAAGCTGTACCTAACCCCTTAAGTCCCACAGATGTAGACCGCAGTAAACAACTCTGATGGATCCCACATGGACTTCCGGATAGTCCATGCAGAATCCACCACAGCTCTCCACTGCAGCCTACATCGGCAGAACACAGGAATAGAATCAAAGTCCCACTGATATAGAAAACAGTGGACAACTCTGATCAATTCCACACGGACTTCCGCTTAGTCCATGTACAATCCACCAAAGCTCTCCCCCGCTGCCTATACCGGCGGGACTTAGACTCTGGACAAGGCAGGTAAGATGGGGAAAGAGCAGGCCAACGCTAATCTACAAACACATGCAACTACAATCATGCTGTTACTTTTTCAAAAACTACATACATCTTGCAAATGCAAAGTCACAAATTTCAATACTGAAGCACAATCCTAACACTATTCAAACCATTCCAAAATAACAACAAGCTGCTGAATGGGATTGGAAAACTGCAACAATAAACAAATATCACAGACATCGTTACTGACGATGACACAATCCTACAACTGCAACATCACAGATCACATAAATGGCAGAAATCTATTTCAAAATAATTTACCAATAAATGAAACATTACTGTCAATAAAAGACTCAATAAATATATGTATGTATATTGTTTATAAAGGTTAATTTCAGAAACATTGTTATTATTTGGGTAATCATTTTATAACCTAAATCATTTCTTGACAAACCACAGTACTTGTTCAAAATGCCAAATAGAAATATAATCTGTTAACAGACAACTATTGTCTATGTATGATGTATGTATTTATACCATTTGTAACAATGTAAATGATAAATGTAATGTATGTATGTATGTATGTATCTATGTATGTATGTATGTATGTATGTGTATTGTTTGTAAAGGTTCCTTTCAGAAACATTCTTATTATTTGGGTCATGATTCCTAATTATTGAATGTATAGGATCGTTTATTGACATAATATTTATAGTTTACTTCATCAAAATGCCATCAATTCGCAATCCTCTTGTCAATGTTGCTCTGTTATGCCGTTTATTCCTCTATGTATGTATGTATGTATGTATGTATGTATGTATGTATGTATGTATGTATGTATGTTGTTTGTAAAGGTTCATTTGAGAAACATTGTTATTATTTAGGTCATGATTCGTCATTAATGGATGTGTACTAAATGTATCACTTAAAACAATCCATCATTGAAATTAGACAAACAAAGAGTACTTTCAGCTACTCAAAAACAATAATTCAAGAACACAAAACCGTGTACAAGGGGCTAATACTTCCATTACACAGCAAGTAAATAATTTTACAAGTGTACAATGACAATAGACATAATGAAGTAATTGCAAACTCTCTACTCCAACCAATACATCAACATAGTCAATTGCAATCCTGGCACCAAAAGCCAATATCTCAGGTCCACCATTGCATCCAAAACGTATCAAAACCATCATTCACCTTCTAACAAAACGTTTATGAACAAATAAATACCAATAAGCGCAGAAATATCCTCAAAACCACCAACACCAAAGCTATAAAACAGATTACTGTCAATAGAAGACTCAAAAATATCCAATTCACACCAAAAACCAAACCTACACACTCAATAATTATCATAACAATGTATCTCAAATCTACCTCTACAAATAATACGCACTTTGTGTAAATGGACTCTCGACAAGGAAATTCTAATTTTATATCATTTACAACAAGTAAATAATAAATATTACATCAATAAACCATCCTATGCCACAAAACAATTCCAATCAATACAAGACAATACAGTCAATTGTGCAACCTGTTACCTACTCCTAACAGCAATAATGCAATGCATGCCAGTACTGATAACTTCAATAAAACACCAAAATTCAAAGATAAAGTGCAACTAATACACAAAATGCAGCCTACCACTTAAACCAACTAATTCTTCAAATAACACTACAGTAGAACCCCGATTATCCATCACCCTATCAACACATTGTCAGATTATCCAACTCTCTTCCTCTTGCTTCCTTTTTTCTATAGAAATATATCAAGTCCTGTATATTATATTAGCACGTTATGTTTTTCAAGAGACGATTATTACAAGACTTCGTCCTTACACAGTATGGTCTACTGTATAACTTCTATATACAATTTATTCCATAGGTATCAAAAGAAATCGTGTTCTACTAAGCATGAAAAAGTGCAAATAGAGTGCTTTGAGGAACGAGAAACTGTGGCACATCTCACAAAACGAGAGTTGAATCGCAATTTAATACAAATCAAGGATAACGTGTATAAAGTACTGGTGTGTAAATCTACAACATCAAACATCCACTCTCCCTGTCTTCCAACAGACAGACAGCCAGCCATTATAAGGAGTTTCCTTGCAACTAACAACTCAGCCTAAATCAATCAAGTTCTGATCCACCACCTAGCATATTCAATACAAGACCTTAGAGGAGCTTACAACCATGTAAGCATATTCACTAAATTTACGAATATCTTTTATGGTTTTACCTCGTTTTAACCATGACAACACTTTTCAGTTATTTTAAGCATTCAGATTATTATATTGTGTTTCTCTTTTCTGAACAATTTTAGACAAGGGCGCAAATACCCATAGTAGCTGACGCGTCCTTTTTAAACCCAACTAACTAACTAACTAACTAACTAACTAACTAACTAACTAACTAACTAACTCTTTTATGGTACAGATTATCCCATTTTTCCCCATTAACCGTCAGCCAACCCCCTGCATTAACACGGATAATAGATTCATCGATTCAAAAACAATTATACAAATAATAATTCAATAACAACAGACAACCATTATCAAAATTCCACATCACATGTACAAGCCAACTATCAATGCAACAATTTACAAACCTAGCACAAAATTGATTCCCTTCTAACAAACACCACATAAGACAACAACAATACCAATAAATGCAGAAATATGGTCAAAAACATCAATACCCGAGAAATAAAACAAATTTTTGTCAATTCAAGACTCAAAAAGACAAACACACTTCATATTCAAGTGACAAATATTTTATTCACACCTAAGAGCAAACTTACACATCCAATAATCACGAATCATGCCATACCTCAAATCAACCTTTACAAACAATACTACACTGAAAATAGATGTATAAACACCAATAAACTGCGTAACAGACAACAGTGTTTCCATTACCTACCAACCAACCAACCAACCAACCAACCAACCAACCAACCAACCAACCAACCAACCATACACAAAATATACCATATCACCATTTGTAAATACATGCACCATGCCTAAACGCCCAACAAATCACAAACACAGTTCAAACATTCAATTATGTAAACTAAAGCATGACTTCATAACTTCACCTTCAAAACAAAAATTACAACCAATAAATAAATAGGACACATGTTTATATCAACTTTTTACTCCCAACAATCAATACTATCACCCCTAAAATATTCACTATTTCCCCTCAAACACTCTCTATATACGCACACAACAGGGGAAAACCCTCGTGGAGGTTGCATGGGTTCCGGATAGTCCATGCATCCCTCACCATGGTTCTGCTCTGTCGCCTATGCCAGCAGAATACAAGGAAAGATGTAGACAACTCTGATGCATTGTATACCAACTTCCAGATATTTCGTATACAACCCACCACAGCTCTCCATTGTTGCCTACATCAGGAACAAAAACATGGCAAAATGTACACAACAGCAGAGAAGTCTACTGGATTGCATATCAACTCCCAGATAGTCCATATACAACCCACCAGACGTCTCCACTGCCGCCTACACCACAGGAAGGCATGACAAATTTTTCAAGTCCCACATGTATAAACAACAGCGTACAACTCTAGCGGATTGCACCAGAGCTCTCCGCTTCCGCCCATACCTGCACAACTTTCAAAATTTTCAAAGTCTCACAAATGTAGACTACAGTAGAGAACTGTGATGGAACCCACATGAACTTCCGGATAGTCCATGCAGATTCCACCACAGCTCTCCACTGCAGCCTACATCCACAAAACACAAGGAATAGAATCAAAGTCCCACTGATACATCAACCTTTTCGCCTATACGGCCAAATGTTATAACGATATCTAAAACCAAAGTCCAATATAGTTCACTACCATAAACATAACAATAAATTACAATAATTAAAATCATCAGTTATATGTAATGAGTACACGGAAAAGCCACAAGGAGAATGCATCATCACACGCTTCAACAAACAAACAAACAAACAAACAAACAAACAAACACACACACACACAAATTACAAATCCAAAACAACCAACATACTTTAAAACGTATCAATATCAATACACACGTACATAATACAAGTCAAGAATCATCCAATACAATCATCAGTTACACACACACACTACACACTCACGCATAAGCACAATACAATACATACACAATCACACACTCACTCATACGCACACGCACACACACACACACACACACTCACGCACACACACGCGCACTCACGCACGCACACACACGCACGCACGCGCACACGCACACACTTTAAAACGTATCAATATCAATACACACGTACATAATACAAGTCAAGAATCATCCAATAAACAATCACACACACACAAATTACAAATCCAAAACAACCAACATACTTTAAAACGTATCAATATCAATACACACGTACATAACACAAGTCAGAATCATCCAATAAACAATCAAAATCACACACACACACACACACACACACACAAAATTACAAATCCAAAACAACCAACATACTTTAAAACGTATCAATATCAATAAACACGTACACAATACAAGTCAAGAATCATCCAATAAACAACCACAATCACACACACACACACACACACACACACATTACAAATCCAAAACAACCAACATACTTTAAAACGTATCAATATCAATACACACATACACAATACAAGTCAAGAATCATCCAATAAACAACACACACACAAATTACAAATCCAAAACAACCAACATACTTTCAAACGTATCAATATCAATACACACATACATAATACAAGTCAAGAATCATCCAATAAACAATCACAAAATATGGAACATCTCTTCTATGCATTTCATTTCTATATTTTACTCTTCACATATTACATTTTCGGCAAGTCAGCACAAATCATACACAAACTCAACACATATCTCACAACGATATTACACTCTCATTACATATAACTCATGATTTTAATTATTGTAATTTATTGTTATGTTTATCACAGTCAACTATATTGGACGTAGGTTTTATAACATTTCAATATCTGGTGATGCCATATACACTAAAACATTCATATATTTTCTTTAGTAACATGTATTACAAATATTAATGTGCAACAAATCATAAATCATATCATTGACAATTTTTTTTTTTTGCAAACAGCACACAACTTTGATGACTTCCACACAGACTTCCACTTAGTCCATGTAGAATCCACCAAAGCTCTCTCCACTGCCACCTACACCAGCAGGACTTAGACTCGGGACAAGGCAGATAACATAGGAAAGAGCAATGAACATCATGGAACAACTACAATGTCTTGTACAACACAACATTCCACACCTCAAAATCTCCTCTCATACAAAACACTAATCTGCAATCAAACCATGTTAGTAGATACATCATGCTAATGTAAAGTCACTACACGTCAACAAAGTCAAAACGTCCAAAGTCCAATAATATAAAAGAATCAATGTGTTTCGCAAACTGCAAAATGTCGTTACTGCTTTTCTATGCCACCCATACGCATCCTACAACTGTCACATCACATACCACATCCAGTGGCGTCCTATTCCTGTTTCAGGATACAACAATGAATATGCATCATCAATCTATTTCAACCATCAATTGCCATTTAAGAAATGCTTATGAACAAAGAAATACCGCGGAAATATGGTCAAAACCAGCAACACCAAATCAATAAAACAGATTTCTGTCAAGACAAGACTCAAATGTACAAAACCATATGTTATTCACACCAAAGAGCAAACCTACAAACTCGATAATCACAATACTAACTGAAAAGAGACTTACAAACAACAATAAACTGCATAACAGAGGAATATCCACAACAGAATTTATTTTTTTTTTTTTAACAACTCAGTGATAAATATTACGTCAATAAACGATCCTAAGCCACCAAACAATTCTAATCAATACAAGACAATAAAGTCAATTCTGCAACCTGTATCGCAATCATGGAACTAAAATACTAATGAATACTGATAACTTCAAAAAAATACCAAGTACAACTAGTAAAACAATAACAAAATACAAAATCTATCACTTAAAAACATTAATTTTTTTAAATCACACAAATAAAGGATAGCCCTACTTTCAGCAATTTAAAAACAATTATAAAAATAATAATTCAACAACAACAACAACCAAAACCATCTACAATGACTATAAAAATCAAACAATATACATAATTTAATAATTCCAAACTGTGTACTCCAACAAACTATCAACGTCATAATTTACAATCCTCCCACCAAAAACCAATATCTCAAATCCACCACTGCATCCGAAACATATTAAAAACCATCCATCTTCTCCTAAGAAATGCTTATCAACAAACAATACCAATAAACGCAGATATATCATAAATTGTCAATGCAACACTCAAATAGACAAACACACTTGCTATTCAAGCAAACAAATAAGCTCATTCTTACTAAACAACAAACATAAAGACAGAAAACTAATATAGCCTAAATCACAATAGTGTACCTGAAATAAACCTCTACAAGCAACACTCAGTCAAAACTACAAAAATTGGCGTACAAACACCAATAAACGGCATAACAATAATTCCAAATTTATACCTATGCCACCAAACAATTCAAATCAATACAAGACAATAAACAACAATAACGCGTCTATCAAGTAATCAAGACTGATATAAACTGCAACTATCAAACAATAACAATACGCAAAATGTATCACTTAAACCAATAAATCATTGAAATTACACACATAAAACTACGTACCTTCATCCATTGGAAAACAATCATAGAAATAATAATTCCACAAGAACAAAAAAAAGTCCTAACAATTGCATAACACACGTTACAAGAGCCCATAACTAGCATTGCATACACATGTACAAGTCTACAATGACAATAAAAATCAAACAATACACACTAATAATTACAACCCGTGTACTCCAACCAACTATCAACTTCATTCATATTACAATCCTCACACCTCAGGTCCAACATTGCATCCAGAAAAATTTCTCCACCAAAATAAACCCTATAATATCGTATCACGTATCTACAAACTTCACTCAAATTTCTAAGCTCAGTCGGTAATGCAGCTCTCTGAATATTACGTAAACTCACTTACTATCGAAACCCACGAAACAAAACCACTCTGACATTTTTACAACTCCTACAACGAATCTAACAACTTTTCAGCAGCAGCAGCAGCAGCAGCAGCAGTAGTAGTAGTAGTAGTAGTAGTAGTAGTAGTAGTAGTAGTAGTAGTAGTAGTAGTAGTAGTAGTAGTAGTAGTATTATGACCCTATTGCAGTTGCCCAAGTGTCACTGTAGCACAGTCAACTATTATTCAACACTACAACACCACAAACACCATGACAATGTACTAAATCTCACTAAGGAACCTCCAAAATATTCTCAAAGTCCTGCCATCAATTTCATAATCATTATTAAACATCAAACACCCTATTACACCTGTCCAAGTAATAGTGTAGCCAAACATTTCGATCCTACATAACATTGCAACATCATATGCTGTAAATATGCAGCTTAATACAGGAAAACAAAAGTCAACAGCAGAAAACAATCACGGTTTCCAAGTCGTGTTAGACCTTACAAACTCACTGGCATCACAACCGGCAATTTTTTTTTTTTTTGTTCCCCCACCACTGTTTCCTTGCTCCAACACCTTTTGCAACTTTTCCTGCTTCAAGAGCTTCTCAAACGTGGAAAACTCTATGGAATTGTCAAACACCGGTCTCCTTGCTCATTCCTCTCCTGAGACGCATAGCGAGGGTGAAGAGAGGGCAAACAGGAGAGGCGGGACAAGGTGGCTGTAGCATGTGGGCGGGTGAGGTATCAATGTTATGTCACATTTAAAGGAAAGATTGTTTTTAAAGTAACATTACTTTATTTCAGAGATAACATAAATTATAAATGATCACCTCTATCATTGACAGAGCAAACTCCTCAAATATTGACTGTATTGTATTCTATTCTATTTATTTATTTATTTATTCCCTTTATTTATTACATTTATTTCATTTATTTAAACATTTATTTCAAACTAATTAATACATACATTTACATACATACATACATGTACAATCATATATATACACATATATATAGGTATATACAAACATTACATACAAACATACAAAATACAATACTCACATAAATAAATAAATAATAATACATACATACACACACACACATTTGATACACACACATATTTACACACACATACACAACACACACACACACACACACACACACACACACACACACACACACACACACACACACACACACAAAATAAGATTTCTAGTATGAATTTAATTTTTTAACACTCTTAAGTTTTCCAAAGAATAGTAAAACTGCCAAAAGACACAATAAATAACAAGATATATAATACATTTTCAGTTTGCAAGATTACAATAAATAAATTTAATTAATTAATTAATTAATTAACATAGATTAGGTAAGAACAAGATAGTCCTACATTATTATCAATATTGTTTGTAGAGGGGAGGGGCTGAGGACATAGTTGTTTTTTTTTTTTATTTAATTTTTATTTTTTTTTTTTTACAGCATGTCCCATTACATTTGTTCTAATATTACATGCTTAAATCTTTTTTAAAAACAGAATAATTTACAATTCATACAATGAGTTATATAATACTATATTTTTAAAAACAAAGGTATGTAAGTGCATTAATTATACTAAAATATTATTCCTTATGGATTATAAAAATTTTTACTTTTATCAAACAATATTACTTAAGATTAATTCAATGTGTTACACAATCATATTTGTAAAACACGAAGACACATAAGTGCATTACTTATACTACGTCTAAAACATTATTCCTTGTGGATTATCAAAATTTATTCTTTCATCAAAACAATATTACTTCAGATTAATACAATCCTTACAACAATCTAACAACTTTTAAATACAAAGGCATATTCTTATTGAAGTTCACTATTCCATAGTCAAACTATTCAACACCACAAATGTGTCCATGACAATGTACCAAAGTCACTAAAAATCCCAAAATTTCATCCAATGATTTCATTCCCTTACTCAAAAATACACTATCCACATTTCTCAAAGTCCTGCCACGAATTTCATAATCATTATTCAACATCAAACACCCTATTACACCTGTCCAAGTAACACTGTAATAAAAAATTTCGATGCTATAACGTTGCAACATCATATGCTGTGAATATGCAGCTTAATACAGGAAAAGAAAAGTCAACAGCAGAAAACAATCACGGTTTCCAAGTCGTGTTAAACCTTACAAACTCACTGGCATCACAACTGGCAATTTTTTTTTACCAGTGTTTCCTTGCTTCAACAGCTTTTGAAACTTTTCCTGCTTCAAGAGCTTCTGAAACGTGGAAACTCAATGGAATTGTCAAACACCGAGTCTCCTTGGTCGTTCCTCTCCTGAGACGCATAGTCGAGGTGAAGAGAGGTTAAACAGGAGAGGCAGGAACAAGGTGGCTGTAGCATGTGGGCGGGTGACATATCAATGTTATGTGACGTTTAAAGGAAAGATTGTTTTTAAAGTAACATTACTTTATTTCAGAGATAAAAATTATAAATGATCACCTTATATCATCTGACAGAGCAAACTTAGGCAAATATCACTGTACACATGATAGGAGAAATTATTTATTTATTCAAATTCCCTGACACTAATGCAAACTATTACAGATTATAGGTTCTTCATTAGATAATTAAACACAAAATAAAACTTGTGTTTAAATGAATAGGGGCATACATAACGAAAGAGACATAAATAATAATACATACATACATACATTTATACATTACACACACACACACACACACACACACAAACACACATAACACACACACACATAACAAGACACACAACGGATAATAATACTACATTAATTTTTTTTTTAACACTTAAGTTTTCCAAAAATGATTAAAACTGGCGGACATGAATAAATAACAACTATTAATATACATTGTCACAGGGGATGAGGAGATGGTGGTTTTTTTAAATTTTTTTAATTAATTAATTAATGTTCCATTTGAATTAAAATAAGAACAAGATTAGTACTAAAATTTATTATACAATTATTTTTATAACAGGGGAGGGGCTATCCAGAGATTTGATATCATTTAATTTTTTTCATCTTCTAGCATTTTTTTTTACAAGATGTTCCATTATATTTTGTTCCAATATTACATGCTTAATTAATTTTAGTTCAAAAAGGTTATGCAGAATTATTTTATATAACAAAACTTCAGAGAATATCCATGAGTTTGATATAATTATATTTTTTTCCCATTAAAAGGTACATAAACAGTATTAATTATATTAAATATTTTAAAAAATGAACATTAATTATACTTTCTTATGGATTATAAAAAAATTTTTACTTTTATCAAACAATATTACTTAAGATTAATTCAAAACTTGAAATATTTTAAAACACGAAGACATAGTTCCATTATCATACTACGATCTGAAACATTATTCCTTGTGGATTATCAAAATTTATTCTTTCATCAAAACAATTACAGATTAATACAATGTGTTACACAATCTAATTTTTAAATACAATTATTAAGTGCATTATTTAGTGTCACTATATCATAAGAGAATTTGAAATAATTTTAAAATTTTCCACAAACACCATGACAATGTACCTCTATCTCACAAAAAATCTCATTCAAATTATTCATGAGGACCATTTCAATTTTACTCAAAAAACCTTCACATTTCTCAAAGTCCTGCCACAAATTTCATAATCATTATTCAACATCAAACACCCTATTACACCTGTCCAAGTAAACACTCAATAAAACAATTTCCATGCTATGTAACATTGCAACATCATATGATTGTCAATATGCAGCTTAACAGGAAAAGAAAAGTCAACAGCAGAAAACAATCACGATTTCCAAGTCTGTTAGACCTTACAAGACTCATTGAAATGAAATAATTTTGGAATCACAACTGAATTTTTTTAAGTGTTTCCTTGATCAACAGCTTTATGAAACTTTTTTAAATAAGAGCTTCTGAAACGTGGAAAACTCAATGGAATTGTCAAACATGGTTGTGTTTCATCAAACATGCCGACATAAGAGAGAGTCAAAGTCATGAAGGTGGGACAAGATAAGGGTCATCATGTGGGAGAGGTAAATGGTTTTGGAGGTTTAAAGGCCATGTTTTCAAACGAAATAAAATAATTTTGAGATAACATAAGAAGTATAAGGAGCAATGATCACTCTATCATCGACAGATCAAATTCCTCAATTATCGATTGAAATATCGATTGTAGAGGGGGCTGAGGAGATGGTTGTTTTTTTTATTTTTCTTTATTTATTTTCCCCCATTTTTTTTTTTACAGCATGTCCATTATTATTTGTTCTAATATTACATGAATCTTTCTTAAAAACAGAATAATTTACAATTCATACAATGAGTTATAATAATATATTTTTTTTAAACAAAGGTATGTAGGTGCATTAATTATAATAAAACATTATTCCTTATGGATTATTAAAATTTATACTTTTATCAAACAATATTACTTAAGATTAATTCAATGTGTTACACAATCATATTTGTAAACACGAAGACATATGCATTAATTATACATACATCTAAAACATTATTCCTTGTGGATTATCAAAATTTATCCTTTCATCAAAACAATATTACCACATTAATGAATTGTTACATGATAAATTTTTAAATCAAAGCATGTAAAATGCATTAATTTACTAAGTCTAAAGCATTATTCAATAATAATAATAATAATAATAATAATAATAATAATATTTAATTTCATTTTTCGTCAGTTCCAAGTCATTATGTAAAAGGCCTGGATATGACATCGTCAGGTTCGATAATATCCTATATAAAGCCAACACACATTGGTGCACACACACACACATTGTACACACACATCAAACAAACTTAAGCAAAAATAAATCATAGAAACTAAACAAATAATTATAAGCAATTAAACATGACATAAATAAAATAAACAATGTAAAACAGGAAGGAACAAAAAATGATCAAATCTATCATCGAAAAACAGAGCAAACTCCCTTTTAATATCGATTGATAAAAAGGCTGAGTATGCTGTAGGTTAACATTTTATTATCCTTCTGGATTATCAAAATTTATCCTTTCATCAAAACAATAAGGTTAAACATTAATACAATTTTTTCCACAATCAAATTTTTAAATGCAAGACATAAAAAATAATTTTGATATAATAAGAAGTCTAAAACATTATTTTTTTTGATTATCAAAATTTTATCCTTTCATCAAAACAATATTGCTTAAGATTAATGCAATGTGTTAATCATATTTTAGAAAATGACAGGTAGGTCTAAGTGCATTGGTTATACTCCATTAAAACATTATTCATCTTTTTTATTATCAAAAAGTAATATTATTATTAGATTTAACAGTATTTTATCTTCATCAAAAATTATTTACAATTAATGCACATAGACAAAAGAGCAACTTTATATAATACAATTTTTTTGGATTATCAAAATTTTATCCTTATAGGTCCATAAGATTTCAATTCATTATAATTATATGCTAATTATACTCCATTTACATTAAGTTCTTACTAATTTGTTGAAAATTATTCTATTATTCATTGTAATATTATTACAATAGTAATACATGACTATGAATACAATTTATGCGTACATTATACAATGTTCAAATAATACTGAATTTACAAATTATAAGAGATTTTTACAGTTTTAATAAATGTCATTAACTAATGCCATTCTACATTATCTTTTACTTTATACAATTGTTCAATATTATTAACAACAATTTTACAGAAATACAGTTACCTTGTTTAAATAAATCAATAAATAAATTTTTACAAATAAATAAATAAATTTAAATTAAATTGAATGTAAATAAAAACATTTAATAGAAATTACATTGGGTTACATTACACTTTTAAAAGTATAATGTCAGGTAAATGCATTTATTTTTTCTGTGTCTTTACCAATGTAGTTATAGATTATGGAAATTTATCCTATTAACCTGTACATGAGGAGATGGTTGTGTTTTATCAAACATGCCGGGATAAGTGCAGGAAGTCCAAGTCATGAAGGTGAGAGATAAGGGTCATCAGGGGAGAGAAATGGGTGGTTTGGAGGTCGTGATGAGGCCTGTAGCAAGACGAGAATAAAATAAGTTTAGGATACGTAACAAGTGAGGAAGATTCCGTGGGTGTAGAAAGCAATACAGGACACAGGGGCACGGCTGGGCTCCCTGTTCCCACAGTGGTGGCCGTGTGTAGACAGCTCCGAGCAAAAGTACTTCTTTGCGTCATAGCAAGAAGGTGAGCACTGGACAAGGAGAGCACGGCTGCATCTCCTCATCGAACGCACTGACTCACTCTATGTCGAAAATTTGTCGCCTTATATAGACTCTCTCGGAGGTTTCGCGTCACGTCACACCCAAGCTTGTGTAATTCCCACTGCCGGCGTGGCACACAACACTTGCTTTCTCCCTCACAAGAGACAAAAGCCAGTCAACCTCCTTTCTCTGAGAGAGAGAACAAACAGCGATTGATGTCTGCGCAGGTAGATTTCAAATGTTTGCTAAGTAGCACACACGGACACAAAAAGATATATACACAATAAAATCAGGCCATCAAATCACAACCAACAATATTTTACCAGTGTTTCTATAACCATCATTGTAAAGCCTTGTAAAATTTAAAACCATTAAACAAAAGTTCCATCAGAGATCAATAAAGCCCAACAAGAATCTGTAATGACTCCTCAATTATTAATCTAAACAATATCACGCCAAGAACTATGGCAGTCCCACAATTCCAATTTTTTCAATTTCTTAATATTTTTATGCAAGAAGACAGTCGATAATGCACCTCTATGTATATTTCTTTAAGTCAATCATTATGTAAAATCAGAATACAAAAGTCCTGCCATGAATTTGGCAGTAATTCTTCAACAGTATAGTCCCCACTGCAACTGTACAGGAGTCAGTATAAAGTATGGGTCAAACTTTAGCTTATATTATCTTACAAGTATCTTAACTTCTCATTTTACCTTATGAGTATTTTATCTTACCGTACGAGTATTTTATCTTATCTTATATGTTACGAGTAACTTATCCTATCTATTCAACACTGCAACAAACATTCCAATTTCCTTATATTTCCTATGAATTTTTACAATATTTAGCAACACTTCACTTGTCATTATTGCACTCTGACAGTCACATTAAACCCAATTATTAGGTACCGTATGTAGAATAAATGGAACAATAATTACTGTCAGGCTTGCACTAGTCTCAGCATCAATTTAGCAATCAGTATCCAACACCAGAGTCTGTACCAGTATTGCAGCAGTCCAAGTGTTTGAGTAAAACCATCAAATACTGTTAAAAACAAAAAGACCTCAACGCGTATGGTAATATAATTAATGTTGTTATCAATCTGCAAATTATTTATGTAACATTTTCAGTCCTCATTACTTCCTTATAACTATCACACTAAAGTCACTTCTTATGTAAAACAACTAAACAAATCATTGTCACACTTGTATAAGACATACCATCACTTCAGCAAATCATTAAGAAAGACTGCACTCCCTATTACATCTGTCCAAATATCTGTATCAAGTTTTCAAGCATTATTCAAAACAACACCACCTCAAAAAGCATGGGCGTCCTACAATTCCAAATTTACCAATTTGTAAACATTTCTCTTACAGCTCTGTCGGTAATTCACAATATACACCTTTTCATTTTTGTTCATTCTCATGTAAAACGCAACACAAACATACAAAGATACTCTGAAACTGCAACAAGTCTTGTCAATGAATTTACGAACAAATTATCCAACAACTGAGACGTCATAACTGCCCTATAACCATCAGTGTAAACCAATCTGTAATGTAATTCTTAAAAAAAAAAAAAAAAAAAAACTGTCAAAGTTCTACAAGTCCCAGCATCAATTTACCAATCATTATGCAACACCAGAAAGAATCATGGCAATATAACTACATTTTGCTATCACATTTATCCTGTAATACTGCCCTCTAATTATCAAGTTAAAGTCATGCAGCATGTATAGGTTTAAGACCTCACATCAATTAAGAAAATCATTATGCAACGCTACAGCCCCTATTGAAGCTGTTCAAACCTCTCCATCAACTCTTCACAGTTTATTCAAAACAACAAAACCCCAAAAATCATCTTAGTGCTACAATTCAAATTTTTCCAATTTGTCAACATTTCTCTTACATTTCACTCTGTAATTAAGCTCTACGTCTTTTAATTCTTGTCAATTTTCATGTAAAGCGGAAGACAAAGTTATTCACAGAGTCGCTATTCCAGCTCTCCAAGTGTCAGTATCAATTACTCAAACATTATACAACACTACATCTCATAAACAAGCACAGGAATATTATAATTCTTCCTATTAATTTTCAAAACATTTGTCCAACAGTTGACACATCATTACCGCCACATAACCACCAGTGTAAACCAAATTATAATGCTAAATTCTTCAAACAAAAGTATTGTCAGAGATGTACAAGTCCCAACTTGAATCTAGCAATAATTATGCAAGACCTGAGCGCTATTGCAGCTGTCCAAGAATCAGGATCAACTCGACAATTACTATTCAAAACAACGAGACAACAAAAGGCATTGGAATGCAGTAAATCTTGCTACGAATTTGGAAAATATTCACCCAACAGTTCAGTCACTTTTATTGTTCTATAACAGAGTAAAGTTATTCACTACCAATGTCAAAGCACTAACAAAAAGAAAGACCAATCTCAAAGTTGTACAAGTCCTGGCATGAATTTAGAAAATCATTATGCAACACTACAATCCCTATTCCAGCAGCCCAAGTATCTGTATCAAGTTGCCAACTATTATTCAAAATAACAACAACCCATAATGCATGGGAGGTTACAATTATTATAAATTTTCTAATGTGTAAAAATTTCTACAATAGATCAATCTGTAATGCAGCTGTATGCTTGCAATTTAAGTCAATTATTATGTAAAAGCATCAGACAAAAACACTCTGAGATCTCCATACGTCTGGCATCAAATTGACAATGATTTTTCAACAGTAGATATTCATTATACATCTTGATTACACAACTTTTAACACTATATCACTTTGGAAAATGTATTATATATCTTTCACGTGTTAAATTTTATGTTGCCTTGTTAACATGTTTCGGCCTGCTATCAGCCATCATCAGAACTGGTCGTTGCTGGTCTTGGAGCTTTCTGTTTTCTTTCCTAATACTCTACAAAAACATTTCAACACACATACAACACAAAGAAACAAAAACTACCACGCTGGCATATACAAACTCAAATGTAACACCTGCAACAACTTCCACATAGGACAGACAGGCAGATCATTTCAAACACGTTACAAAAACACATCAAAGCCATAACAAAATTACAAAACACTTCCACATATGCACAACACATCACAAATGCTAACCACACATACAGAGACATCAACACAGACATGGAAATTCTACACATCCAACCAAAAAAAAAAACAGAAACTAAACACACTA